>OY723390.1:16046868-16089037 GCA_963210295.1 Ophion ellenae | reverse complement strand
CCCGACGTCCTGTCTAATCTGGTTTGACTCTCGCAGCCAAATCAGGGTACTCATATCCCTCCTCAATCTCCATCATCCGACTGCTTAATCCCTACGAGTCTGAAAGTTTTTCACTGCGATGCAAATTCTTTGTTAGACCACCTCGATTATATTAAACATTTCCTCGATACTCATTTTTTCCATATCATTGCCATCTCAGGAAGATGGTTACACTCGCGAGTACAGGACTCGCTTATTAATATTAAGGACTATTTTATAATAAGGAATGATCGTGAAGGCAAGGTCGGAGGTGGGGTTGCATGTTATATCCATAAGCTCCTTAAAAGCTCGTATCCTTAAAAGCTCGTATCCTTGAGTGCTCCCCAGGTATTTTTAGTAACTCGCCGGAATGCATTATACTGGATATTGCACCCCTAATCAACGCCTGTCACTCTTTGCTTTTTGCTTTAATTTACCGGCGCCCCTAAGGCTAAGCTCTTCGGCGATTTCGCCCATAGTTTTAATCGTCTTGTGCATGCTTATGATAATATTATTATAGTCGGAGACCTAAACTGCAACCTTCTCGAGGAAAACTCTGAATCGCGCGCTCTAAGGGACTTTATTTTTTGCCAATCTCTATATCTTGTTCCCTCTGAACCCACATACCACACTTCCTACTGTGACTCTTGGTTGGACGTTGCTCTACTAGATTGCGAGGATAAATTGATTAATTTCAGAAAGTCGATCTCTCCTTTTATTGTCGGTCATGATGGTATTGAGCTTACCGTTAATTTCAATGTGCCCTCACAAACCGCACGCAAATTACTTAGACGTCGCATTAATCACTTCGACGAGAGACATTTCAAATCATGCCTCGAATCTTCTCTATCTGCACTGCCAGCATCCGACCTAACCTCTCCCTAGATCCCTTGACAACTATCTTGGTAACATTACTCGCTCAATCTCCTCGACGTTCGATGCTTACGCACCTTTGCGTGAATTCATCGCTCGTAAACCCCCATCGCCGTGGATTACTCCAGACCTAGAAAAACTCATCACCGAACGTAATGCGCTGTACAAGCGCGCCAAGCGCTCAAATAGTGCATTGAGCTTTGTGATGTATCGTCGGGCCAGAGATCATCTGACAGCCGTACTCAGGCGTGCAAAGGAAGCGTTTCTTGCGGACAAACTACAGTCGATCTATGATCCGACACGTCTATGGAAGGAGCTCTCAAATCTAGGCCTCCTTAGAGCTACGTTTCGTCGCCTCTCCACTTTTTCACACCTGACCAACTAAACTCATTTTTTGCCTCAATATCTGGATCAGACCCGCCTTTAAGATACGATGCGTTATTATCATCCATTTCCCGTGTTCAACAATCAAACACAATCTTTTCTCTTGCTCCAATCACCGACGATATAGTGCTCAAATTACTTCAATCTCTTTCCTCAACTTCTCTTTCTTGCGGCACTGACGGCATTTCTCCTTTCTGTATTAACAAGGCTCAACATGCTATTGTACCAGTACTAACATCTATATTTAATTCCTCCATCAATCTCTCATATTTTCCGCCTGATTGGAAGCGTGCGCTTATTCGACCACTCTCTAAAATTAATAAACCTCATTCTCCAGCTGACACCAGACCAATTGCAAACTTGCCGGAAGTAGCAAAAATTTTCGAACGAATCATTTTTAACCAAATTACCGAATATCTAAATTCACATAATCTCCTCGATTCAAACCAATCCGGATTCCGAAAATCGTATAATACGCAATCTGCCTTACTCAAAGTTACCTATGACATTCGGCTCGCCATCGACAATAAATTACTAACGGTTCTGGTCCTCTTCGACATCAGTAAGGCCTTTGACACCGTTCCTCATCTACCCTTATTACTCAAGCTTAAGGCCATGGGATTCATCGATGAAACTGTCACCTGGTTCTTCTCCTATCTAGTTGGCTGATCTCAGTCTGTGGTGGATGGGCTTGGAGGAGTCTCAAGTTGGCTTCCTACTACTAGAGGTGTACCCCAGGGCTCTGTCCTGGGGCCCCTACTTTTCCTTATATACATTAACGACATTGGGGCCAACTGGAAATTTTCCAAAAAGATGGTATTTGCGAACGATACACAAATCTATCTGCACTGCTGCCCTTCTGATTTGAACGCTGCGATTGCTAAAATCTCACATGACGTTAACGTCATTTCAGACTATGCCCGCGAAAATGGGCTATCACTAAATACTAGCAAATCCAAGGCTCTAATTATTGGCAGTAACGCTCACACGCGAAATATTGACATAAATATTTGTCCACCTATTCTATGTAATAACATAGTCCTACCCTACGTAAGTGAGTCGATGAATCTCGGAGTTCTTCTTACTCACAACCTCTCTTGGCAAAAGCACATTTCTCTCGTCTCTCAGAAAGTTCATTCTTCTCTTTATAAACTGAAGTATCATAAAAATTCTCTTTCAGTACAACTTAGAATAAAGCTCATCACTACACTTATCTTCCCTCATTTCGATTATTGCTGCTTAGTCTTTCATGATGTAACCGAAGCACTGAATACCAAACTGCAACGGCTCTTGAATTGCTGTGTTCGCTTCGTCTTCGATCTGAGACGTGACGAACATATAACCCCCTACCGTCATCGACTTAGGTGGCTATCTGTAAGAAATAGGCGACTGTACTTTCTTGGTGTTACCGTCTTCCGGATTTTATTCCTTGATTTTCCTAGCTACCTTTCCGAACTTCTCCCACTCATTGACCGTTCCCTCCGACGCTCTCATCGACCCTCGTTGACAGACACTGCTCCTATCTTCCACATTCCAATCCACCGCACTTCCTCTTACCATAACTCTTTTCGTCTATCTGTAGCGTACTTCTGGCACTCTTTACCAAGCCACATAACCTCCTCTGCTACACTCACTATTTTTAAAAGCCGACTATACTCCCATCTTTTTCAATCCGAAATAGAGCCGGTATAGAGTCCTCTTATGGCCGCGTTAGCTGTTTTCCCCCCGAGATAGGTTGTGCTCGTATCTCGCGGCGTGTAACAGTTCCGCATAATAGCGTGGTTATTGCGTCAGTTTGTGCGGTCAAAGTACTACGAAGTACTACATTGTAAGTCGTAAGTGGATTGTAGAGCCATAGTGCTCGACTAGTAGTTGTCAAGAAAGCGTAATTATCAAAAATTATCACAAATTATCAAAAATTATAATTATATCGTCATTATTGTAATTTAATTTTAAGTGCTTTGTAATCTCTATGTCAAACATTGCCCTTTAGCGTGCTTGGGCATATTAAAAGTTATCAATCAATAAATCTCTCTCTCTCTCTTTCTCTCTCTCTGTAGATGGCTTGATCGCACCACTTACTCGTGTTATTACCGTAGCCCTAGATGATCTGGCACCTCTGAGAGAGTTTGCGCCTCGTAAATATGCGACACCGTGGCTTACAATTGGTCTTAAAAATATGATTTGAGAGCGTAACTCTCTATGTATGCGTGCGAAACGAGCAAATTGTACCGAACTCTACAACACTTATTGTCGTTATCGTGATGATGTGACCGAGCAGCTGCGCCATGCTAGAGAACATTTCTTATTAAAGAAAATTATCAGTATTAACGAACCATCTCGACTGTGGAAGGAACTTGGTAATTTGGGCCTCATTAAATCGAATGCGTCTACCCCTCTAAATTTTTTTTGTGCCAATCACTTAAATTCTTATTATGCTTCAATCACAGACGACGGAAATGAGCTCTCGTACTCAGTTTTTATCGATTCGCTCAACTCCGCTCCACTGCCCATGCACTCCTTCTCTTTTTCTCTAATCACAGTAGAAGTATTAAACAAGCACCTCTCTCCTACCGCTTCCTCGTCTCTTCGTGCCGGCTCAGATGGTCTGTACCCTTTTTCTATTGCTAAGGGTAGAGTGTCCATATTACCTGCGCTTGCAGTCTTACTAAATTTATCTATTCAAACCTCATGCTTTCCCAGACTATGGAAACGGGCATATCTACGGCCGCTATCGAAAATGAAAACTTCACGTACCCCATCCGATACTAGACCGATCGCCAATCTCTCTGAGCTCTCAAAGGTATTCGAGCGCATTATCTACTCCCAAATCACAGAATATCTTAATGAATTTAACCTGTTAAGCGATCGCCAGTCGGGATTCAGACAATTCTACCATACGCAGTCAGCTCTTCTTAGAGTGTCTGATGATATACGGCGTGGTATCGACCAAAAAATGTTGACTGTACTCGTGTTGTTCGATTTCAGTAAGGCGTTTGACATGGTACCTCACATGAAGCTCCTATTAAAACTCAGATCGTATGGCTTCTCTATCCAGACTGTGACATGGTTCTTTTCATATCTCATGGGTAGATCTCAAGCAGTGGCGGACGACCGGGGTGGTTGCACTGAATGGTTACCCTCTACTAGGGGTGTCCCTCAGGGCTCCGTCCTGGGCCCACTGCTTTTTTCGTTATTCATTAATGATATAGGTGCTGGGCTCCGATATTGCAGTTCGATGATATTTGCCGACGATACTCAGATTTATCTTCATTATCGTCCGGACGATCTCAGAGCTGCTATAGATATGATAACATATGATTCTAACGCAATTTCGACTTTTGCGGCGGAAAACGGGCTTACCCTCCATGCTGCAAAATCAAAGGCACTAATTTTTGGTAGTTCATTATTTTTAAGAAAAGTTGATATTCGTATCTGCCCACAAATTATTATCAACAATAACCTAATACCGTATTCCACCGATGCACGTAATCTAGGCATATGGTTTGCTTCTAACTTATCCTGGAGACTTCAAGTGGCTTCTATCTCTCAAAAAATTCACAATGTTTTATTTAGATTAAAATACAATAAGAACGCGTTAACTACCGAGCTCAGAATCAAATTAGTCACCGCGTTAATTTTCCCTCATCTGGATTACGGCTGTCTCGTGTATCACGACCTTACTGAGGAGATGAATACGAAGTAGCAGAAGCTCATCAACTACTGCATACGCTTTATATTTGATCTCAGACGAGACACGCATATAACGCCTTACCGTCACCAACTAAACTGGCTTTCCGACAAAAATAGACGCCTATATTTTTGGGTCTGCCTGTCTTCAAAGTCATGTACTTACAAGTCCCGCAATACCTCCGAGACCTCCTCCCGCTTAAAGATTCCGCTATTCGGAGTTCCTCCAGAGTAACACCTGAAATCTTTGCTATCCCGCAATGTAGAACTACAACCTTGCAACGCTCTTTTGGAGTATCGGAAGCTTATTTCTGGAACTCATTACCACGAAATATCACTCAATCACCGTCGATTGATATCTTTGAAATCCGTTTACGTACGTTTTTGTTACAATCTGAAGCGCTATAATGGCGGTGCTCGGTCTCCATCTCGTAATCTCCGCATATGGTATAACATGGTAACACATGGTAAAGCTTAGCGAGTTATAATCAGCAGTTATACTACTTATCTTGTAATGCGCACATAGTAAAATATTATTAGTTGTACTTACTCTTTAGTATTATTAATATCGTTACGGTAAATGCGTTCATGGCTGCGCCATGTGATTATATGTTTACATGCAAAATCGAATGCGATCATGGTTGTATTATGTACTCATTAGTAATTAAGTCTAGCTATTAAGATCTGGATGTAACTGAAATTGAAATTCACTTCGACTCACCGTAAAATTGTAACTTAAATTTAAATTTAAAATTTCAATTTATAATCTAAATTGTCCAATTATTAGTGGGCATAATAAACAATCAATCAAACAATCAATCTCTCTCTCTCTCTCTCTCTCTCTCTCTCTCTCTCTCTCTCTCTCTCTCTCTCTCTCTCCCTCTCGCTCTCTCCCCCTCTCTCCCTGTCAACGCGAAAAAGTTATGTAAAAATTTCATTACTTATTACTTTATGTTTTGGATTGTAAAAAAATTCCATTACTCGTTACATTACATTTTGTAATATAAAAAAAAATTCCATTACTCATTACATTGGATTTTGTCATGTAAACAAATTCCATTACCCATTACATTGTAATGGGCAATGAAAATGTTTCACATTACAAATTATAATGTAATGAGGAATGGAATTTTTTACATTACAAAATCCAATGCAATGGGTAATGCATTTTTTTTACATTACAAAATCCAATGTAATGGGTAATGAAAATTTTTTACATTACAAAATCCAATGTAATGAGTAATGGAATTTTTTACATTACAAAATGTAATGTAATGGGTAATGAAAACGGTAATGCATTACATAAAGTAATGCATTATTTGCAACCCTGATCCAAACTGACCGGAGTCGACTACTCCGAATTTTAAACTATCAAATAACCGATTAATCATAATTATTTCCTTGTTTCCAGATGGTCGTTATCCATTTCATATGGCTCATTTATTTAATCAACCCTGTCGTCAGCATGGTGGGTTATGACTGTGGATCGAGCTCATCGAACATTACTACCTTATCATTGCTGGAAGTCCATGATTAATAAATAATCATAATAATTACCCTGTTTTTCAGATGGCCCTAATCAACCTTTTCAGTAACATCTAACGATATCACCCTTGCACTCGCAATGAGATCAAATTTTTAGCTACAGTATCTTCAGTACAGAACATTCGAACTTGTGTGTATCCAAAACTCGCCGGACTAAATGTTTCACAATTCGACGAAGATTTTCAGTCGGGAACCTAGATATAATCGCTTACGTCAATTCGAAATTCATATACGTAATCACTATATTATATTAGTAAATCATTATATTACGATATGCCTACGCAACAGTGTTAAAAGGAGCGCCGAATGCTCCAAATAATTTATTATTAGCAATCCAAGCCTCAGACAAATTGTATACAATTTAGTAAAGAAGCCGACAACGTACAAGAACGCATAATATTTCCCGTAGAGACACCCGCTGTCGTAATCAGTATGGCACGGGGCATCAGTGGTCAAAACACTGTCAATCAAGGCGAAAAGTTGTTGAATCTCGTGGATAACAACAATCTATAACACCAAGCGGACTGCGTCTGGAATCGCATCGAAAAAAAAAAAAATTATTTTACTCGGTACAGCAAGCGCCGGTTTCACCCGAACCTCACTCGTCATGCGAGCGATCAAGGTCCTCATCGATACGGTGATCCATGCAAACAGCCGACACCCTGTATACGGCTGGTCGATCTATCTCATCGGTACAGTACAAGAATCGGTTACGTATCTCCTGATGCACCTGGCTAAACGATCCAAGAAGGAAACGTCAACGGATGCAGTGACTGGTCAAGAACTTCATCAACTCGTGTCGGCCCCTCCAGCTGAACCAGAGGGCCAGGACCAACGCTGCAACACATGATCTGTACCCTGAAAAATTCGATCATCGAGAAAGCAATTAATCCTCGAAACCGCGTTCCTTCCCTTAAGTTCGCACGAGAAGACTTACCATAATTCTGATCATGCTAATAATTTCTTTTTTTTTGTCATCATTTTTTTAGCCTTGTCTAGTAAGAGATAAGGTAAAATAAGTAAAGAAGCACCTATGCATAAGGAAAAAGAAAGCGGAGAAAACGTATACATATCCATCTTAGAGTAAAATATAAGGTATATATATCATTCATCGCACACACACACACACACACACACACACACACACACACACACACACACACACACACACACACACACACACACACACACACACACACACACACACACACACACACACACACACACACACACACACACACACACACACACACACACACACACCCACACACTTTCTTGTAAGATGATAATCAAATTCATACGTATTTCGTAAGAGTAGGATGACCATAAATTATGTCACCATATTACACACCAATCTTCGAATAAGTTTAAGTCGCATTGTAAGTCGACCAATGGCGATGCCAATTCCTGCTGTCGTGCCAGTATGTTTTTTTCGATTGCAGCCCCCGATGAATCTGATCGAGCGAGACGCTCAATCCAAAAGGGGGGAATGTCACATCCGGCGACGTAATTGCTGCACTTTTCTTATAGCCGCTCTTATCCACGCGAGTCTGACGAATACATGGTTCTAGTACCGATTTCTCCAAAAAGTCGTAACGCAAAAAAATATACTCAACAGCGAGCCAGATGACTCGAAAATCACCCGCCAAAAGTACCTAACATTGTCTCGATTTTAACCCGTACGGTAACCAAGGTCTCGGACGAACGAACCGGCATACTCCTCTGCACGCACAAAAAAATACATTCTTCAAAGGAAGGGCCTCTGACTCTTGCAGTAATAAAATTAGATGACATAAGCCACGCGCTTTCCTAGGCTGGCTAACTAGCTCTTTCTCTCCCGCCTGACGTATTCCGTCACGAACAAGGCCCTATTTGTCTCCTCTCGGTTTTCCATATACTCGATAAGAGAAGCTGCGCTGAGCTCTCGGAAATGCAGCGCTGATCTCGATTATATGCGCCCTTACCCAATAACACACCGATAATTCGTTCTCGCTTCCTTTTTCCGGCCAACCACACGAATCAGGTCATGCTTTATGTTCGGACCACCAATCAAAAAAAAACCTACGTCACCTAAGTTTCTCTCTCCCAAATATGTCTTCCTCCAAAAATGTATCCGACCCTGAATTCTGGTACACCGAAAGAGTTCTCCTCGCATCAGTCTCCGATGAGAATCCAACGAGGTCAGACCTAGAGTTCTCTAACCGATATCCATCGCGTCAAACCTTTGTTCTTTTCTTGTAACGCGAACGTTGTCATACAATTCAAGCTTAGAACATCTTGTACTTCGAAACTTCTGTAACAGTTACGCGATAATCATAAGAACCTTGGCATTGTATTTCGCGCATTATTTTATGGTAAATTCCATTCTCGATCCGCGAAATTCACGAATATTAGAATCTGTGTCATCGAACATCTGTATCCATCTTACTCACACACACCATCTGTGAGCGCTTCTGGCCTACCGGCGCAGGGCTCTTAGTTTTACGACTGTTACCCGACGCCCAAGCGACTGGGTCATCACCGAGGCGCACTAATGTAAGCGAACATACTTCCATATTTTGTTTCCGATTTGTATGCTAAAATAATAGAATTAACCCATACGATTGATTCTAATAAATTACGAGTCAATCGAACACGAGTGTCACAAACATTATTTCAATAATTAGATCATCCACGGAATCCCTTAAAATTCCCCCTTCCACCAGCACGACCCCTTTTTAACCCTCATCCCGTACTATTACGCTAGGCGTAGGCAAGAAAGAGGGATACCACATATATATATATATATATATATATATATATATATATATATATATATATATATATATATATATATGCCTACGTCCCCTCAGGACCTGACAATCCGTAACACATTCTCGAAACCGTCCCGTCAAGTTTGTCGTTGATTTCATCTCGTTCCCGATCGGGAAGAATGGATCATGAAAGCAGACGTATAAGCTGCGAGTACGATAGCTCCTTTGCGTACGTGGAAAAGATGAAATCAACGCATCGATTGGTACATTCGGGTAGTTTTCACCATAACCCCATCATACTCGTCATAAACTGCATCGATTTCATCTCTGGTTCAGTAAACGATGCCGGAGACGTGGATGGTCTGTTGCCGAAACGGAGCTCGGACGATTGCCACTTACTTCCTAGCGAACAGAGGTAAAATCGATTCTCTCAATAATTTTTTCCAGTATCCATAACACGTCCTCGAAAGCACGTCCTCGTTCTCGATCGGGAGAGTGGATCATGTAAGCGTTTACTGAACCAGATATGAAATCGATGCAGTTTATGACGCGTATGACGGGGTTATGGTGAAAACTACCCGAATGTACCAATCGATCCGTTAATTTCATCCTTTACACATATGCAAAGGACTTATCGCACTCGCAGCTTATACCTCTGCTTACATTATCTACCCCCCCCCCCCCGCCCCCCAACGAGACCGAGATGAAATCAACGACAAACTCGATGGGACGGTTTCTAGCATGTGTTATGGTTGCTAGAAAAACGATCGAGAGAATCGTTTTAATCTCTGTTCCCTCCGCACTGTGCGCCGATCGTCCGAGCCTGCAACGCCTACAACTATCATGCAACTCGTCGATTTCTAAGGTATCCTCTCACTTTGAGGGGAATTAGGCGGAAATTAAATGTAAAAATCGACGAACGATTTCAGAAAAGTTCGGATCATACGGGGCACTGTTTGCTTTTATGCTGACGTACCAGCTCGCAGTGATCCAGCGGGTGATCCAGTTGTGGCTACTTGCATTTAATCTTTGATATTTGTATAAGTATGTAAATCCGTTTTTTTTCGCAAAATTGGGGTACTCGCTAGTTGAATAATTCAGATATTCAGAATACCAGTTCCATGAACAGAAATCATTTATATGTAAGAAAACAATTTTTTAACACGCTTTTATTTAATATGCTAAAAAGTAGAAAATGTTTTTTTTTCCAAGTCACCCATATGCGACTATAAATGACAGCTTCTGTCACTTCTTAGTTGCATGTTTGCACAATTTCAGAGCTCGTAGTAGTTGAGAAGTGGATGAAATACCGATTTTTCATTTTGCATTCAACAGAAAGTCGTCATTTTCAAAATAAATGTATTTTTTAAAATTCGAATTATGCGCTGTCACGTTTGAGATACATGTTTTCAAAATTGCAAAACTCCATGTAGTCGGGAAGTGGATGAAATATCGATTTTTGCATTTTGAATCTCACAGATAGTCGTTTTTCAAATTTATTTATTCATTTTTTAACCGTTGAATCATGCAGTGTCACGCCTCAAAGTCATGTTTGCAAAATGTCAGAGTTCTAAGAAGTTGCGGAGTGGGTGAAATATCGATTTTCCGTTTCGCATCTAACGCCAAGTCAAGTTAAATAAAAGCTTGTAAAAAAACGAAACAAAAAAAACGTGCTGTACCTCGGTACTTGAAACTCCATACATAATGGGTTGATGCCGACTCTGTTAATTTTTATTTCTTGAGATACCAATCATAACAGGGACTCTTATTGAAGAATATCATCGGGCTTGATCATTGTTACCACCGCATAAAAGTTGTAATAACAATTAGATAATATATTCGTGATTCGATACGGTCACGTCCAGGTCGATTCTTCACGATAGCGGCAATTCGAAAAAAAACATTCGCTCGGTGCCTCTAAATTCGAAAAACACCAAATTATTTAACGTTCTGTGCTTTATTTCTCTGAAAAATAAAAATTAGGTATGCATTGAACAATCTTATTTTTTACCATCATCGCTCGCGGGTAGAATTACAAGTCTCATAAATATCGGCATCCTTCACGACTTGGCTCGGAATTCATGGAGTGGCAAAAGACAAAGCGGGAAATGTCACATCGGGCGGCCTGTCACGGGTCTCGAACCCGATTGCTTAACAGGCAACCTAAGCGAATTATACACAAAACGTCAAATCATCCGCGCCGTCATCTCTCAAACGGTGCGTTCCTCAAGCCTTGCATGTTCAAAGCGCGCGTTACCTGTCAAAAGCACGCTCTGAACTTGCGTGCTCAAGATGGCTGACAATAATAACAGACGATACAAGAAACGTCAAACTGGCCGGGCAAGCAGGACAGATGCCGACCTACCTTGCTCGCTGCCTCCTACGCGTCTCGCGCTCAGACTCGGCGCTCGAGTGGCGTCGTCGCTAAGGGCAGGCTCTAGTCCTACAACAATTAGTCGAACGCCGAAATTCTAATCGCTCCCATTTGAAAACTGTTTGACGGAAAACAAAATACTTTGGCAGCTTTACTCGGGGTACCCGCCTGAACCCACCAGTTGCGGGTAGGTCATTTATTATGAAACACCCTGTGCATATATATGGCGTCGGTGTGTGAGGTTAACATAATAACTATATCGTTATATGTACTAGACGAATTAAACAACAAACCATTATTTCGCAGGTGTTTGCATTACTTCAGATCAGAGGACAAATTGCAATCACGTGAGATCGGTTGTGGAGCAATAAAGAACAGCACCATCCGACTACCAAATGATACCAAGAAGTGGCTCCCAATCACCAACTCCAGTCGGAAAGCACGACATCCACTCATTGTAGATGGATATTTGGAGTGTTTTTTTTTTTACTAATGATAGTAGATGAGAGTGTGCCAAGACTGATCAGAAGACCGTAGCAAAGGATATGTATCAAGATAATGAAACATTTAGAATTGATTACTCCATGTGTTGTTCATATGACGAATCGCTATCATAGTATCAATCACAGCGCTGATTACATATCATGGTTTGTGGAAGGACTGGAGAAACTAGTGCTGAGTATTAAGGCAGAACACCACTGTGACCTCCTGTTTTTTTGCCATTTTTCAAGAATTTTTTTTGTGGGAAAAAAAAGAGATATTCGAAAAAAAAAAATTTGTTCTGTTCGTTGTTTATTGAAGATACATAAAAAAAAATTTCAAATTTTTCACGCCCCATGGTGACGCTGGGGAAGCTCCCGCGTCAGGTACTGTTGCCTCTGCAGTGGTTCGCGGCACGCAGCAGAACTCTCTTCAAAGTCGATCTGAAAAAAATACCGAGTGTTTTCGTTAATAATATGATATGTCAAAGAGAAGTACACAGGGATTTGAAAAAATATTGATTTTTTAAAAATAGGCACGCTTTTTAAATTAAAGGACGATTTTCGAGCAAAATTTCTCGTCGAAAATAGGCTATAACTTTTTTTATTATTGAAATATCGAAAAAATCCTATGTACTTCTTTAGATAATCTAGTTTTATTGATGCAGTCCAAATTTGAAGTCGATCGGATAAAAATTGCTCGAGTTCTGCTGCGTGCCGCGCTCAAAAAAGTGGTTTTGAGAAAAACGCGTTCAAAGTTCTAGGTTTGTTAATTTATGCGATAAATTGGAAAAAGAAATGTTAACCTTTAAACAGCGATGCCGGCACCATATAGCTGGCCTGCAAGAAGCAAATCATTGTCCCTAGCATCTTTTCTCGAACTTGTAGAGGCTCTTCTTGCCTCTTTTGCAGCGTCTGTGAGCGAGCGCTCCGCCAGCTCGATCCGCGCTGCGTCGGTTTCAACGCAAAAATTGAAACAATTTGGGCCGATAGTTATCCCCAACGTCTCCAAAACTTTCATGAGGCTTCTCGGGCCATCATTGAATAATAATACCGCGATATCAGCTGCAATATCGACGATTTTTTGGTCCCGGACTGACACTTGGGGGCTATTGCCCAGACTGATTTGTTGTGGCTTTCGTTGTTGTTTTGCGTGAAACCGCCCAAACAACGCTGCAGCAAATCGTCTCTGCTCAAATTTTCGAAGACTGGCGTAATTGCCTCCAATACTTTCTCAGGAAGAGGCGGCTTATGGCGATATTCAGGAACGATAATTCCGTCCTCCACCCCATTTTCCAACGAAATTGACTCCTCCTCAAGTGCAGCCTTTTGTTTGTTCACTGTGCTCACAGCTTTAGTGGCAATGGAAATCGAATTTAAGATTCGATCGTAGAAAGACTGAAATATGGGGCGCGGTAGGTCCATAAATGCACAAAACTTCATCAGGCCATTCAAACCGACGCCAAGAAGACGCATACTGAATACGATCCGACGATTTATTTCGTATGCATTGTCAATCATAGGACACGAATTGATTTGCACTTTTTCACAATGGCCGCAATCGACCACGATTTTGAACCCGAGTCCGCGCAAACTTTTTTCAGTAAACTTTATATCGCGATCACACACTTTGCACTTCACTAACGTCGATATAATGTTCAATGCATTGACGAGGTGTACTATACGATAACCGAAATCGTTAATAACACCGACCTCTAAATCGTCCGACGATTTTAACTTTTTCGCCGACGTGCTCACATACTCTGCAGAACTATTTTCGGAGCTATAACGGTTCGGGGGTTTTCGATTCGAAGTTTTCGTTCGACTCCTCGTCACATAGCTCCGTTTTGTTCCCTTTTTCCCCGCTTACACTTTCGGATTATCCATTTCGATGTGCAAAGAATAATTCTGAGCGTTCGATATTTATAAACGAAACGATTCGGAGCGTTTAGACACGAGTAGCGTCGCTTCTATTTGCAAACTGACGCTATGACGCTATCCCTGTCCCTGCCTTGAAATTTTTTAAATTATCGCCACGTATGGCTTTTTTTCGAAACTATATTTATAACAATAGCCGGTTTTTGTGAAGGGAGGCAAAAGAATACCTGGGAAAGACCCGCAGGACCTGGGAAAGGCCCGGTATACCTGCCGACCCTGAGGCGCGCAGCTGCGCGGGACCCCGAGCGTCACGGAGCGCTGCACCGCTCCACAAAATATTCAATATCTCCGAAAATAATTATTTTTTCGACCTGGGTCCAACGGCATCTTAATCTTTAATGTATTTTAGATTTTTCTAGATGGTTTTCAAAAAATCGTTTTTTTTGAAGCCGTCACAGTGGTGTTGTCCCTTAAATACATTTTGTGCGACAAGTAATGCTCGTCATGAATTAATTCTAATACGTCGGCGCAATGACAATAATTTTGTATGCCGTCATCATCCATCAGTATAGGCAGAAGTTGAATTTCTCAAGATACAAAGCGTATGCCCTACATAATATTAAATGAGATCAATGAATTGTCATTATTTAAAAATTTGGAAAGTAGGCAATACTTTAATATGAGTTTTCGCTCTTGGGCTCTATACAAGTATCCACTGTTACGAACCACAGCGAAATATTCATGGACCGTGAAAGCTGCCTCTTAGTAGAGAAGCAGAAACATGTCATTTTGCGGCCCAGATGGGTAATCAAAAATTCTATGGCAAAGAACATTGCATTATTCACCGACTGTGAACTCACCAGAGTTAAACTTCATCTCAATTCGAAATTCTATCCTTACGATGACTGGAAATTAGGCTTTAACCAAAAAAAAAGTTTTTACCATTTTGTTCAATATGTACTCTCGATTTCGTAAATATCATTACGACTGTAATAGTGATCATTCTTTGCTAACCATCGCCAAGTTTTAATGTAACAGCCCTTTCATAGTTACCGATTGATCGCCTCAGAACGAGCTTGCGAAAAAATGCTATTGTAAATGTGTGAATAGAGTTCGAATGCAAGGGAGATTAACCGCCAAATACAACTGCCTTTTATTTTAATCTTACACGATCGCGTTGTCGAATTTTGTCCATTGACCGACATTATCCGTAAAATTACGTTGATCAGCAAATACTCCCAGCTAAATGAATAAATAGCTTAAAAACGAGTTTCTCAAAGATCAACGTCAGTCATGGATTGATCTTGCCATCGACTTGATCACGCTAAACCATATTCGTCATGACTGTGCCCACGTTTGTGATTCTACAAGGATTCATTGTTGGAAGGAACTTTATCTTGAAGGAAGTAGCAATTCTGAGAGCGGGATGCGTACTCTCCCATTACATTTTCGCAAGTCCCACACCACGGAGACTTCTCACAAAATCTGAGAGATACGAAACATTATGGTTGATTTGGAATCATCATGGTCTAAAGTGGGCCTATGGAAACGTTCCACATAGCATGGCTGAAGGTTTAATAACGGGTGCAGTTGAGGGTTCAACGGAAGTCGACATGTGTCCTATCGCATATGTTAAGGGTCATGAAATACGAGAATGGCTAGCTGATATCCTAAATATGAAAAATGATCTAGTTATTTAGTCGTTGAACGTGGACTTTTAATATATGGATGCATTGAGTAAATTCGATGGAAGCTCAACTCTACGTTGTGAAAAGCATGAAAACAATTGCTCCTTACAAAATGTATTGAAAATCTTTAATTGGTGGTTGAATCATGAAGATTCCTGCAAATAAAAGAAATGTAACTGTTGTGCCCCTAATTTAGCGCATATTTCAAATCGCATAGACATGAGCATATTCAATTTACGAAATTGAGAGGTCATAGGCTCCTGTCCAAACGACAGCAGATTGGTCAGGTGAAGCACCTCCAGAGGTGACTTTGGCGACATGCATCGCTGAATCGGTATCGTACGATTCGAACTTTCGAGAACGTTTGATTGCCAATAGCCGAGTTAACAATTAGAGGAACGAAACGTTAGAAGTCAGTATTCGGTTGACAACCGAGGCGGTCGGTCTCAAGGCAATTAAACGTTTTGTAAATCAAATGTTGCCTAGTTATAATAAAGTTAAATAATTGTAAGTTCATAATTTCTGAGTTGGAAATTTACTCGTCAATTGAAAAACCCCAGCTACCCGTCCTCGATCGCCCGATTCCACCCACCAGTCTTTTTCGGAGACGTAACTCCAGGGCACATATGTTGGCGGGATTCAGCGCCACAACATTGGTGCCAGCGGTGGGATTCCACAATTTGGGAAACGAGTACTTATAAAAACTCTGAAAACAAAATACAAATACGCAACTAAAGCAAGAAACCCTCCCGACTTGGGACGAAGAAAAAAATAAGGATCAAAAAGTAAAACGTAAACAAACGGCCGTGCCGTACGTACAGAGCCTCTCAAAATAAACTGGATCCCGAGGATCATCGATACGAGACCAACCCCGAGACCGAAGATTCAACATCGCCATCAGCTCCAGAGAAACAAAAAAGAGCACGCGTTTAACGACCCAAGCAACACGACAACAGAGATTCAACATCGTTCCACAACATTCAAAGGCCTTCATCACGAGTTCGACGACCGAACGAGGGCAACGAATCTACCGACAACAGCGATTCGACTCCGAAGCATCGATCTTATGCACCCGATCATCGTACTGTAATTGACGGAACATTTATATATGAAAACCCTCCAAAGCCAAATAGAGATTAATGTCGAACATACATGACATTGAAAGAGGCTCGAAATCTCATACCGCGATTTGATGGAACAATGCCCGAAGAGGTAGGGGTTATATTAGGTGTATGCATTAATTTTTACAGATTTTTTCTTTGAGCTTGATATTATATTTAAAATAGAAATCTTTTCGCGGTCTTTTGTGGGTTTGAAAGGATCGGACGAAAGATTTCAGAATTGTAGTGTTCTCGGTGCCGACGTTGTGTCTTATGAAACGTGTAAGTATTGGTACAAACGTTTTAGAAATAATACTTTCGATTTAAGTGACCAACAGCGCCCTGGACAACCTCGAAGGTTTGAAGATGCGGAATTGCAAGCTCTACTAGATGAAGACTCAACGCAAACACAACAAGAGCTTGCAGCTCAGCTCGGAGTCACCCAAACAGCTATTTCCAAGCGTTTGCACCAAATGGGAAAAATTCAAAAAATTGGAAGGTGGGTCTTACCTATGTTGACCGAACACAACTTAGGTCAGCGTATGAGCACGTGCCTTTCACTGCTTCCTCGGAAACAAAAAATGGAATTCTTGTGGAAAATTGTGATGAAAAGTATATTTTTTACGAGAATCCCAAACGTAAAAAGTCGTGGGTAGATTCCGGGCCACCCAGTATATCGACTCCGAAACAAGACATCCACTTAAAGAAGGTTCTCCTGTGTATCTGGTGGGATATGGAGGGTGTACTTTATTACGAACTCTTGGAAACTGGCCAGACGGTGACTGCGAAACGCTACATCCGACAATTGAATAAACTGAGCGAGGAACTTGATCGGAAAAGGCCATTTACTGGGCAAGGCAGCAGACAAGTCATACTGCTGCATGACAACGCTCGACCTCACGTTGCTCGCTTGACTCAGAAGACTCTCTTGGAATTGGGATGGGACGTTCTCCCGCGTGCGGCATATTCACCGTACTTGGCCCTATCCGACTACAATTTCCGGTCAATGCAGCACGCCTTAGTGGAAAAAAATTAAAACGCTGGACGATGTGCGTAAATTCGTCGATGACTTTATCGCCTCGAAGCCTGCAAGTTTCTTTCGCGACGGCATTCGTATGTTACCTGAAAGATGGCGCAAGGTCATAGAAAACGATGGACAATATTTCCAAGATTAAGTTCGTTGTTATCCATTTTTTTTATAAAATAAATTTTCTGAAAAATCTGTAAAAATTACGTCATACACCTAATAATAGAAGCGTATGGATACTCAAACGACAGTACCGCGGTCGCAGCCAACAAACCCTATTTAAATCCGTATGGGCAACAAAGGTCGTAGAGAAGGCGCGAAAAGACACCATATAAACAGATAGATTCATACAGACAATTTAAAGAAGAGACGACGGCATTATACGGGACGCGACGTACCATAGCCGCATTACAAGTCGATTTTAATACATGTAGGCGAATAGCGAACGAAAGCGTGTTAGCTTACGGTAAACGACTCGAGACAATTATGGTGGAACTGGTAGATGCAGCACAGCAAAAGAGGAGACCGCAGCCGGAAAGAAAACAATTGAAGCATATGTCCGACAATTAGCCCTTCATAATTTCGAAAGAGGACTCCGACAAGAGTGTCAGGTTATAGTAAAAGCCCAAGGGTTTGAAGACCTCGGAACAGCTTTAAAAGGGGTTATAGAAGAAGAGAAATCCGTACAGGGAGGAGAGTCAGTAAATAGACAGAGCCACTGGGAAAGACGCGCGCCCGTGATGTGCAATAAATGTCATAAATCGGGGCACGTAGCAAAAGATTGGCGTATTAGCACACCCACGTATGGACGATTTAGCCACCCGGCACCAGCGAAAAATGTTCATTCAATAAATATCTTGCAATTAGTGCAAGAAACCAGGGCACGCGTATAAACATTGCCGAAAAAGAACTTGGCAACGGTGTCAGGGGACCAACAATCATAAGAATTACGGGAACAATAATCAATGGAGTCAAGGGACTCATCAGCATGGTCATGGGACCAATTAAAATAATTGAAATGGGACGCAGGGGCGACCGAATCAATACCATTGGACGGCAAACAAAAATAAACTGCGTGAAGAAAGACCGAGAGAAGAAAATCAAGACCTCGGCGAAAATTTAAAAAACCGTAGGCTCATTTCACACTTAGCATGGTCACGGTGACGACCGAAGAAAAAAAGGTAAACGTCAGCGGAACAGCCCAAACAGTAGCTACTCGTTCATTCAAAAAAGGATCGTCCACTTAAAAAAATGAAAATTGACATGAAACACGAGTAGATGTACTAGAGCGGTTCTAACCCAGGCATCTCAGGGGGAGCGGGGCGGCGGAGTCCAGCGCGGGGAAGCCAAGTGCCTGGTGGAGGGGGGGTCCAGCGCGGGGACGTGACGTCAGGGGTCTCTGTGGAGGGGGTAGCCATGTGGTCCGAAGAGCGACTGTCGGGAGGGGGAAGCCGTCGTCGACGAGTGTCTTGTGTGGGCGGGGATCAGGTAGTGGTGAGTGACCGTTGAAAACCCATAAATCTCCTAATTTATTATAGACGTGAAAAAGATTAGCATCGATGCAGTGTTTTTCTTTCTACACTATTTAGTCCGTGTGAAAATAAAACTCACACGCACACAATATGTGCATGTAATGACCATATATGAGTAGGAAAATTTCGTTAATTTGAAGCGATACATGAAGGGGACGGCTTTTCAAAGCTGTTTATTTATGTGTTGCAGGTGTCATGCGCTTGGTTTCGTTTCCGAAATCTTTGAAATGTTTGTATGCGTGTCCACTCTTGTCACGCGAGGTCTTCGTTCCGATTCCGAAAGATCATGTTAAGATGTCGCATGTAAGTCCGCCGAATCTCGCTGACTCTTGACACAGGTCTTAACAAGTCAGGGTTGAAGTTTTTTTTTTTACATTCACAGTCACTCACGATGGGAATTTTTGTATAGCTCGAATATTCAAAACATAGATGAAAACAACATATATTTTGGACAAACTATCAACTTTAGGGATCTATCGTCTTTAGCCTCGATGGACCACATGAGCAGAACTGCAGGACCCCATAAAATAAATCTTTTCACTCGATGCGTCGCAACTTGTTATTTTTGTCTCGTTTCCCTCGGTCAATATATACCAGCGCGTTATCGGAAAATCTGTAGGGGATCTGCTGTCCAGAAAAGGGGTACTCCATGGTCGAGGTGAAATCTAGTCAGACTCATCAAGCATTGATTTTTATGATCTTCACACTTTTTCAGATTACCATGTATGCGCAACTTACCTCCAAAACATAGATGAAGACGACGAATTTTCGTGGGAAAAAAAAATATTAACACTAGGGGTCTATCTTCGAAAGCCTTTGATGCCAATGGAGCACTTGATCACAGCTGCAGGATCCATAAAATACATCTCTTAACCCGATGCATCCCGACTTGTTTTCTATGTCGTTTCTTCCTCGGGCAATCTATACCAACACAATATCGGAAAAAAAGTCCGGTTTTCCCCGAGATGCAGGGGAAAGCTGAAATTTTTCATTCTTCCGAACGGGGAGCCATTTTTTATTATCTGCTGCGCTCCAAACTGGCCACACTTTGAACGAAGCAGTCAGTCAGCTAACATCGCGGAAGTCGTCTCCAACTTACTACTATGGATAACAACATTGAACAAAGCTTGCATGATCAAGCCGCGCTTTTAAGTTCGTTCGAAGATTTTACTGCGTGGGAGCAACGGTGCGTCAAGTTCATCGAAGTGCTAGAAACGCAAAGCCGAACTAAGCGCCCGCGCTTGGTAATTGGACATCAACAGTCACTGATAGCCCAAATAGCGCGTCTGGAAGGATTAAAGAATTCTGTATGCAGCCGTTTTATCCACACGGGCGCAGGGCATGGTGATCATGGATTAATCTGGCGTGAGATTGACACATCATTCAAGAGTCGAATATTGACTGGTTCTGTAATCAATCGCAGTCACATCGAGCCAAAACAATATCTTAATGATGCTCGGCACCTAGTGCTTCAACATGTACAAAATATTATCTGCAAGCACAACAGTATCAAAGTTAATGCGGTGTTCAATGGTGAATTCGCGAGTGGAGATAACCATGCTAATAAAAGTGTTAACACCCGAAACTGTGAACTCTTTAACACGAGCGATTTGAATGAGTGGTATGAACAGCGTGTTATTGAGCCCACTTTAACCTCACTTGACGAATTTCAAGAACGAGACAGTGGCTGGGCTCTACGGAAAATACTTAACCTCACGATAAATGTGAATAAGTATAATCCGATGCGTGCTGGGTGCTCCATATCATTACCGCGGGAAATAATGTTGAAGAGGGCGGTGGTTAACATCAAATCCAACGATAACGCATGTTTCGCGTGGGCAGTTGTCGCTGCTATATACCCAGCTGAACGACACAGTGACCGTCCATCTTCTTACCCTCATTATTCGACAGTGCTAAATCTGAAGGATATTGAATTCCCGGTGACGATACATCAGATTAAAAAATTTGAATTTAATAACGATGTATCGATCAACGTATATACCACCACCACCAAAAAGGACATTGTTCCAATACGAGTCAGTCAACACAATAAGGAGAAGCACATCAATTTGCTGTACATGCAAGATACTGAGGACAACAATGTGGGGCACTTCGTATGGATTAAGAATCTGTCGAGACTCGTGAGGGCACAACTAACCAAAATGGAGCATAAAAAATATATCTGTGATCGGTATGTAGTTCCCATAATATATATATACATATATATATATGTAATTATATATGCTTGACGAATTAACCAAAACAATATTTTTTTTTTGCAGGTGTTTGCACTATTTCGGTTCCGAGGAAAAATTGCAATCGCACGAGGTCGATTGTGGGACGATAAACGACTGTGCAATTTGACTACCAAACGACACCAATAAGTGGCTCCAGTTCAGCAACTTTAGCTGGAAAGAGCGACATCCTTTCATCGTGTATGCTGATTTGGAGTGTGTGCTGGCAAAGACCGACGGGGTGAACCTGGCGAAAGATATGTATCAACATCATGAAGTATTTAGCATCGGATACTATGTGCGTTGTTCGTATGACGATTCATTATCTTCATATCACTCGCGTCGCAGTGCTGATTGTGTATCGTGGTTTGTCGATGAACTAAAAAATCTAGCACTGCGGATAAAAGAAATTTTCTGCGACAACGTGCCAATGGTATATTTAACACCGAGTGAGTGGGCTAGTTATCGAGCCGCGACTCAATGTCACATTTGTAAGAAACCATTTGCGCATGAAGATGTACGCGTTCGAGATCATTGCCATCTGACTGGACGCTATAGAGGCCCTGCCCATTCCAACTGCAACTTGAATTACAAACAGTCATTTTTCATTCCTGTAGTTTTCCACAATTTATCCGGCTATGATGCGCATTTTATAATCAAGGAAGTAGCCACAGCGTTCGAAGGAAGAACCGATGTGCTTCCAATTACAAAGGAGAAATACATCTCCTTTACGAAGCATGTTGAAATTAAAGACGATTCAAAACATAGGATCCAATTGCGCTTCATCGATTCATACAATTCCTCAACACCAGTCTCGACAAATTAGCCTCATTTTTGACCGAGGACAAACTCAAAATTTTACGCATGCAATTCCCAACTCTCTCGACAGACGATTTCAATTTGTTGACGCGAAAAGGGGTCTTCCCTTATGAATATATTGATGACGTGACCAAGCTAGACGACACTTGCCTACCACCACGTGACGCATTTTATAGTTCCCTGACAGATGCTATAGTATGTGAGAGTGAGTATGCACATGCTAAGAAAGTTTGGGAGCGGTTCTCCATTCGAACGCTGGGTGACTATAGCGATTTGTACTTGAAGACAGATGTCTTGCTATTAGCTGATCTTTTCGAAAACTTTCGAAATACGTGCATTGAGAGCTACGGTCTAGATCCCGCGTATTACTACACATTGCCGGGGTATACCTGGGATGCAATGTTAAAACACTCGAATGTCAAGTTTGAGTTACTAACTGACATCGACATGGTTTTATTCGTTGAGCGGGGTATACGCGGTGGTCTCAGTCAATGCTCAAACCGATATGCACACGCTAATAATAAGTACATGGAGTCGTTTGATCCATCGAAAGCATCATCATACTTGATGTATTTTGATGTTAACAATTTGTATGGATGGGCAATGTGTCAACCTTTGCCATATGCAGATTTTCGATGGGTCAACGACGTGTCCATTTTTGATCCATCTTCCATCGCGCTAGATTCACCGACAGGCTACATCCTTGAAGTCGACTTGAAATATCCCCAATCTCTACATGATGCGCACAAAAACCTACCGTTTTGCCCAATACACGAAAAACCACCGGGTAAGCAGCAGGAAAAGCTACTAGCAACCGTCAGCGATAAAAAACGCTACATCATACACTACAGAAATTTACAACAATGTTTACGTCATGGATTTTGCCTCACAAAAATCCATAGGGTATTACAATTCACGCAATCCCCATGGCTACGTTCATATATCGAGTTAAATACTCAGTTTCGAACGCTGGCCAAAAACGATTTTGAAAAGAATTTATTCAAATTGATGAATAATGCGGTGTTTGGCAAAACGATGGAGAATGTGCGCAATCATGTAGATGTAAAGCTTTTGACAAAATGGGAGGGCAGGTATGGCGCGGAGGCAATGATAGCGAAGCCAAACTTCCACAGCCGAAGCGTTTTCTCCGAAAACCTCGTTGCCGTAGAATTACGCAATCTCGAGGTGAAGTTCAACAAGCCGATATATGTGGGTATGTGCATACTCGATATATCCAAAACGTGCTTGTATGGATTTCATCACGAGTATATGGTACCATTGTATCGGAATAAATGTAAAGTGATGTATACCGATACAGATAGCCTCATATATGCCATTGAGAGCGAAGATGTATATGCAGACATGAAGTGTGACATTAAAAAATTTGATACGAGCGACTATTCAGCGGACAATAGGTATGATATGCCGCTTGTCAATAAGAAGGTACCCGGTCTCATGAAAGACGAATGCAATGGTGCAATTATGACCGAGTTCATTGGACTTCGATCGAAAATGTATGCGACACGTGTCGAGGGTAAGAAGGATACTAAAAAAGTTAAAGGTGTCAAGAGCAATGTTGTGGCTAGGACAATCACGTTTGACGATTATGCCCGATGCTTGAAGGAAGACATTGAAATGATGCGTAGTCAAACGTGTATTCGATCGAAGTTGCACAAGGTCTACACCATTCGTGAGACGAAAATCGCTCTAAGTCCTCATGATGATAAGCGGTATATCATACCTGGGACCTCTGATACCCTACCATGGGGGCATTACAGAATACCGTCGTGAAAAGTTTTGTAATTTTTTTCCCCCACAACCTTGATGTAAAATTGTGTATACTTTGTGAATATTGATGTATAAAACTCGTGAAAATTATGTATATATTTTGTTCACTCGATGTTAAAATTATGTTTGTTGTATATATTGTGCAAGAATGGATTTATTATTTTCCGTAAATAAAGAAGCGGACTTTTTATAATCACATGTGTATATTCACTCTATCCATCTCCTCACGTTCCACGAAAAAGGGTGACGGCGAGAAGGGGGGAAGCCTGCTGTGGAGTCGGTCGGAGGCCTTGGAGGGATGCGGGGACGACCAGCAGGTCAAGAGTCATAAAACATACATATTTTTTCATTTTCTTTATTATCGACTACAAATCGGATTTACTTATCCAACTATTGTGGCTATTGTCGAAACCTAACCACTTTACAAACATTCGATTACCGCGCTTCTTCAATACCGCCTCAATGAGATAGATATCGGGGTGCTTGACCCTGAGAAGCTCTTGTTCGTAGAAACCACCGGCGATCGGTTCATCTTTATGGTCCTTCAAGTGGTACGTCAGGGGATGAGTTTTTTTCACACGATAGATTGTAAATATTTCTGTTGTCCAGTTTGGGGTGGAACCCTTTTCGAAAACAGTCTTATATTGTACTTTTCATGATGGCCTTAAAGTCACAATTGTAGAATTCTTTTCCCTGATCGACATGCAAGTTCTGCGGTATGCGTCCCTTAACGAGGATCGACTTCATTGCTGCTGCTACATCTTTACCACTCTTAGTCAAAATTGGCATGGCCCAGGCGAATTTCGAGAAGGTATCGATGACGGTGAGAAGAAATTTGTGTTTGGAGTTTTGACGCGCGTATGATGACATATCGACGAGATCGACTTGCCAGGTTTCGTCCAAGCCCCGGATGTCCACATGCCGACGCGGATAGTTTCGTCGAGCAGGCTTATGTAGCTCTAGCACGAGAGCGCTCCTTTTCTGGTTCATTTTCCAGTCCACGCAGTCGCGCATCCAATTCAGCAATGACGTGTGAATTACGCATCACCAAATCTTGTAGAGTTTTGACATTGGCCTCGAGTGTTTTTGCAATGTCTCTTATCGTAGCTTCAAGTCCATTAACCAACAATTGACTACTCTCATTTATTTCTTTGCGTATGTTCTTAATGATAGTTCGGCATCTCTTTTGTAACGCACTTAGAGTGATGGCGTCATCTTCTCCTTCTGGATTTGCAATGTTACACAATCGTTTCTGCCCCAAGTCATAATGACCTTCTGCGGTAATTCTAAAGCCAATCCCAGGTCGACCTGGAGGACCTTGCTTACTGTGGAGTACACTCCTACTTGAATGACGTCCAAACACATCGACACTCATGATGAGAATGTGTAAATTCTCCGATGTCGACTTAATAAATGATTTCAGCTTCTCGCAATTCCTCGATAATCGATATAATTTCATATATTCACGGATCAATTCCTCGACATTTTGCGAGTCATCATCATCATCCTCGTATATTAATTTAAACGAATCTTGGGTTTCACTCTTGAAGGAATCTTGTGCCTCGTTCTTCAATTGATGTTTCGCACTATTTAATGCATCTCCTTCTTCAACATTATCACTCACTTTTTCATCCTTAATTTCCTCCTTCACCACCTCACCGTTTTTATATGACACCAATTTCTCCAATGGTCTCACGATAGGCTTAAAGACATCTTGCATTCTCTGCTCATCGCTATCTTTTCCAATTTTGATCATCCGATGCTTTCGTCTGATTGCATCGCTCGCTTTGGCAATTTCATGCAATACATCTTTTTCTCGCAACAGTTGTTCGCTCTTCATGTTGTCACTGCCACGGCATGCACAATACTGTCTCTTCAACTACCAGCGATGAGTAATTTATCAATGGTTAGAAAACAATCAAAACCCTGTCTATATCGACCTTCGTTAATATAGCTATCCTTATCAATTGTGACAAATGCATACTTGTCGGAATTCCAGCATTTCACGCCCATGTTTTGAAGCACGTATAAGTCATATCCGTATTAACATGATCGTTGTAGACGTGTTTGAGATTCATATCGTCCTGCTTGAAAAGCACCACGAAATTTGCATTATCTCTCATGAGATGTTTGGGGATACGAGTGTACGTCTGACAAAGATAAAAACTGTCAACAATCTCGTGTCTTCCCATGCAAAAGAAGGCCCGAACATTATCCTGCTTTTCGCATGCTATATCATCAAAGATGAATATAGAGTTGGATCGTGCATCACTTGGTGCTATCACTTGTTCATGCGCCTCGAATGGATAATATTCAACTCCATTCACAGGTTCGAGTAATTGTTCGAGCAACTTATACTTTGGCTGCTTCTAGGATTTGGAATACAAGTAAATTTTCTCAAATCTCAAACCATTCGGATGGATGATGAGAGTAAGCAAAGCGTTGGTTTTCCCACAATTCGATGGACCGCAAAACAGTGCACGTATGCTATCCGGCAACAAATTCCCATGACGTTTTTGTTTCTTCTTCCTCCCTCCGTCTTCGACAAACTCGTCGAAATTTATCACGGGGAGTCCACCTCCGATAGATTGCTTCTTGGACGTCATCTCACACACGACTAACGATGAAATCATATAAATAGGATTCTTATAGGGATCATCAATCAGTCGCATATTGTCTTTAGACATGATCGTGCATAGCAAGAGCGGTAAAGGTTTAGTCAACCGCCTAATCAACAAACTCCCCGTTGAACTACATCTGCCTGGGTATCAGTATTGTGGGCCAGGCACAAAGTTGGTCAAGCGCCTTGCTCGTGGTGATCCGGGCATTAACCCATTGGATACGGCTTGCAAACAACACGATATTGCGTATTCGAAAAATCCAGATAATCTTGAGGCGAGACATTTGGCGGATAAAGTGTTGGCTGAACAGGCTGTACAACGTGTTACCGCGAGAGACGCTAGTATCGGTGAAAAAGCTAGTGCTTGGGGTGTGGCAAATATTATGAAGACAAAGAGAAAATTCGGTATGGGAATGAAGGCCCGTAAGGGTGGCGTTTGTTTGAAAAAGATAATTAGCGCTGCAAAGACGACAATGATTCAAAGTAATGATCCGCATAAGATTATTATATCAGCTCTAAAGGGTGCTCGTGCAGCTGTAAAGATGCAAGGTGGTAAAGTACGCACACCTCGGGTTCTACCTCTACCCCATAAAATTGGTCGTTTATTGCCCTTCCTCGTGCCCATTTTTGCTGGTCTTAGCGCTGCGGGTGCTTTGTCGGGTGGTGCGGCCAGTATAGCTAAAGCCGTAAATGCTGCTCAAGCAGCTAAACGTGAATTGGATGAAAGTAAGCGTCATAATCGGACAATTGAAGCAATTGCATTAGGTCGGGGTCTACATCTAAAACCATATAAGCAGGGATTGGGCCTTCATATCAAGCCAAAAAACTAGAAGTTACGCTACCTCACCGCCCCCTCACCAACCGCGATCTACTTAAATATGCAAAAATCCTAAAGATTCCACATTTTCGCGGGATTCCACATTTTCGCAGCAATTGTAAATTTGGATGCAAATGCCGGTCCTGGAACGCACTGGGTTGCTTACAATAAGACTGGATGGAAAGTCATGAACTTTGATAGTTTCGGCAATCTTCCACCACCATCCGAACTCATGAGGTATTTTCGTGTTGGTAGCGTAAATTATAATTATAAAGGAAATCAGGAATATGATACGATTGAATGTGGGCATTTGTGTATGAAATTTCTTTGTCGACAATTGCAGCACAAAGACAAGTATACACTATATATAGGGGGAAAATGATGTGGGGAATTCAGTTGTTAATTTACCAGCATCATGGACGAAAGTTTAACATTGACCATATCTGGCTCATCGTCCATACTCGAGGCGCAATACTTTCCCCCCATCGAACTCTCACCACACAAAAATTATACTCTCGGTCTCGTGGAATGTTAACCTTCAACTATATTCCCAATATCGACGTTGACCACGATAAACTTTACGTGGGAGATGAGGTGTTGACGATACCTACGGGCAGTTATGAAATAGAGGATATTGAGACGTTCGTACAAGCAGAGCTCTCACGTAAAAACATCAAAATCAGCATTAAACCCAATAATAATACGCTACGCAGTGAGATCGAGAGTGATCGTGATGTAAATTTTGAGCCGAAAGATTCTATTGGGCATCTACTAGGCTTCACCGCACGCAAATTGGAAGCCAATAAAAGGCACGAATCGGACCTTCCGGTGGCCATTCTCAAAGTGAACGCCTTACGCGTTGAGTGCAACATTACCGCTGGCGCCTATATTAATGGACAAAAAGTACACACAATTCACGAATTTTTTCCATCTGTGCCACCGGGCTATAAGATCATTGAAGTTCCCTCCCACGTAATTTATCTGCCAATCACGAGCCGAACGATTGACGCGATACAGCTTCGCATAGTGGATCAGGACGGTGATTTGGTAAATTTCCGCGGTGAAGTGATCACCATACGCCTGCATATAAAGTCGTGATGGGTATAGTTTTCAATAGATCTTCCAATAACAATAAACGGCCATGGATAAAAACAATCAGTCGTCGGCCAGCGCCCAAAGTGCTAACACCTCAAAACGTGATACTCATGAAGAGTTTGGGTCTCAAAGTACGTGGCGAAAGCGCGTAAAAAATTATTTAGTCTGTGCTCTGTGCATCTGTTGCGTGAAATGGAGGAAGACATTGTAAACATTCAGGCGCCTGTGGTCTTTGATGAATCCATCATTCATTGTGAGATTCACGCTCATCAGCCATATGCATCTTCAACCTTCAATAACAGCGATGAAATCCGTATTGCCATCCAACATCAAGACCTCTCCATCCTGCCAAGCAAGAGTTCTCTACACATATGTGGGAAATTATCCAAGCGCGATGGGACGCCGACCGCTGCTACAAGTCTCGTCAACATTGCTATTTGTCATTTGTTTGAGGAAGTGCGATATGAATTGAATGCCATAGAAATCGATCGTAATAAGAATGTCGGCATTACGAGTGTAATTAAGGGATATTCATCTCTCTCACCGGCCAAATGTTCTATGCTCGAGAAAACTGGATGGCTCGATGTCGAAGAGACGAAGCAGATTGTAGATGTATCGGGAAACTTTGATGTGTGCATTCCGCTCAGCATGCTCCTCGGGTTTGCCGAAGATTATCGTGAAATTGTCGTAAATGCCAAGCACGAGTTGATCCTCACGAGATCAAAGACCGACGACAATGCCATTGTACAAACGGCGCCCGAAGACTACAAACTCGTATTGCATAAAATAGAATGGCTCGTGCCGTATGTAACAGTCTCCGATCAGCGAAAAATTCAACTATTAAAGTTTCTCGCCAAAGACGCACCAATCTCCATGAGTTTCCGAACATGGGAACTGTATGAATATCCATTGCTGCCTGCGACCTCTAAGCACGTATGGTCTGTGAAAAGCTCGAATCAGGTGGAGAAGCCACGTTATGTCATACTCGCGCTGCAGACGGGACGGAAAAATAAGAAGCAGCAAAATGCGAGCCACTTTGATCATTGTAACCTGAGCGATGTTAAACTTTACCTCAACTCTCAATGTTATCCATATGGAAATTTGAATTTGAACATTGATCAAAATCAATACGCTCTACTCTACGAGATGTACGCAAACTTTCAACCGACCTATTACAACAAAGAGGAACCATGGCTGAGCAGGATTGAATTTTTAGAAACAGCGCCCCTTGTTGTCATTGACTGCTCAAAGCAAAACGATTCTCTCAAGTCCGGCCCTGTTGACGTGCGCCTTGAGTTCGAATTGAAAAATAATATTCCGCCACACACTTCAGCATACTGCATGATCCGCCATGATCGTATTGTCGAGTACAATCCAATCAGCGGTGGGGTTAAAAAATTGGTATAAAATCATGCCGATAATTCGCATCCACCTCAGTCAACATGGAGCTTATCGTCGATGTACAGGGCTTCAAGAGCCCCATCACCAAATTTGTCCTAAAGGAGATGTCCATCATCAAACTCCACGACAAGGATGCTGAACCGCTGACGCTCGCCTTCGACGCACCATTTGCATGGGACTCTTTACCGGCCAAGTACGAAATGACAAACAAGTGGTTGGAACGAAATTTCCATGGAATCCGATGGGATCTCTGCGGCATACCATACGAGGCAGCTAGAAAGACAATTCGAGAAATCTTGCAAGGAGCCCCCACCATCTATGCGAAGGGATTCGAGAAATGCGCATGGCTATCAAGATTCACGGATCCCACGACAAACGTCATCGACTTGGAGACTCTGGACTGTCCATCGCTGCAGAAGTTGCCGAAAATCACAAACTCGAAATGCCACCATCATTCCTTCAACACGAAATACAACTGCGCCCATGATAATGTAAAATCGCTGAAGAACTGGTTGAGTGTATACGAAGCGTTGTGCGAGCGAGGGATTTTTTTTTAATGAATAAAAAACGTTTCGATGAAAATATATACCCTTTGTATTCTTCATTTATTCTACGACGAAAATTGTTTTGTATTTCTCCTTCTTATACATTTCGATAAAACGGTTTTTTTTCTCAAATACATTTTTACATAGTCAAACACTTAAAATGTCGAAACGATGGTGAGACGACTGTGATCTGGACGGCTGTTCCACTCAACTATGCTGCCCCAACGAATTTGCCCTTTTCCACCATACTCCACGACGATGGAACTTGACGCTGATGTATTTTCCACAACTGCATGTAGAATTGACTATTACGCGCCAGTTGCAGCATACTCTCGATGATGCAGACAGCCGTTCGACGATGGTGTTCCAACGAATTTCGTATTTTTCCACCATGTATTCTCAGACTTGGAAATAATCTATGCTGTTGTATTTTCCACCTTTGTATGTCATCCAGAGACGGTGATCCCGTGCCGCTTGCCGCATTCGCTCGAACGTTTCCAAATCTTCATCGAAGGCCTTCACAAGTCGCACTGGTAAGAAGACAGTGAACTCATCCGCGATGTCCGCGAGGTAGCGTTTCCCAAATTTGGTTTGTACGGCCCTCATGTCGGAGATTCGATGATCCGAGTGAACGCGGAGTTCTGACAGCTTCTTCGTTGGAAGGAATTCTGCCATCACGCTGACTTTGTTGATACTCGAGAGATCCATTTTCCCCGCACTTTCAAAGTTCTTTTTGGAGAGATGTTGATGTCGCGGTGGAATACTACAGTCTGAGCTTGGACTACGAAATTATAAGCTCCCTCATAACCCTCCCACTTAAATTTTCAAACTCCTCCCCACTTTTCCAATCATGAAAAACACATTGAACAAAGGTTCAAACACTTTCGAAGAACCTCGTATGTGGAGAATTCCCCCCCCCCCCGACATTTTTTCACACTCCCAAAAACGGGTTCAAACACGTTTGAAGAACCCCGTACGTGGAGAATTTCCACAGCATTTTTCACATTCCCGACGTTGCGGTGGGGGGGCCATCGATGTGATGTTTCATCTGTGGTGTATTATAATGCTCCATGCATGGACGATATGATATCACTTCATTATCGTTCCGATGATGTTCTGGCAAACGATTCCACAATAAGCCAACATATTCACCCCAATATTTACGAGCAAGACCTTTGGAACCTGTTCGAGCTCGTTTTTGGTCAAGTCCAGGGGGTGCTTGGCTGGATGCACTGCGTACATACTCGCACATCTGAACATCTCGACGTTATATTTCGTAATGAATACGTGTCCTCGATACATCGAAACATTTTTTTCCCGAGTGCAGCTGTGCTCCGGTAGCCCATCTGGGGTCAAAAACCCTTTGACGATAGGTCGCTAAAGTTTATAGTTTTTCCGAGAAATCCCGACTTGTCAGGACCTGTCTCGGGTGTTGGCGAGAGTCGTGACAGGAGTGGACACGCATACAAACATTTTAAAGATTTCGGAAACGAAACCAAGCGCATCACACCTGCATTACATAAATAAACAGCTTCCTACCCATATATGGCCATTACATACATATATCGTGTGTGTGTGAGTTCTATTTTCACACGGACTAAATAGTGTAGAAAGAAAAACACTGCATCGATGCTAATCTTTTTTATGTCTATAATAAATTACGAGATTTATGGGTTTTCAACGGTCACTCACCACTAACTGACCCCCGCCCCCACAAGACACTCTCCGACGACGGCTGCCCCCTCCCGACAGTCGTTCTTCGGACCACATGGCTACCCCCTCCACAGAGACCCCTGACGTCACGTCCCCGCGCTGGACCCCCCCTCCACCAGGCACTTGGCTTCCCCGCGCTGGACCCCGCCGCCCCGCTCCCCCCTGAGATGCCTGGGTTAGAACCGCTCTAGTACATCTACTAACGCGGAAAATGACATGAAACGCGGCGAGCGATTTCCATATTGCAGTACTGCAAGCTCGCGAAAAAATGCTCACCTTAAAGGGAGATACAGGAGCCCAGTGTTGTCTCATAAAAAAAGTGTACTAAAAAAAGAAACTCAGATAATAGACGAGACAATTGAGTTGAAAGGAATAGGCGGAATAAAATTTCACGCCCTCTGGAAAATAATGCTGGAAATTGAAACCCCCGCAGTAAACGTTTAACATGGATTTTTCGTAATAGATGATACCGTAGCATTGGAGGTAGATGGTATCCTGGGCATGTCATTCGCAAACATAACATCGATATCCTGGACCGAAAATATATCAAAATATACGGTCACTTGGTACCGATGGTCAACGGTACAAAAGGAATTAAATTGCTCCCTCGCACAGAAAAAATATTGTATGCGAAAACATTGACAGCGAAAATAGGGTGTGCTGCAGCAAAATAAATACAACCAGGAGTTAAAATAGGCCAAACCCGAGTAGAAATCTTGCTCTGGCTGCAATGAAGACCTAATCAGGCATCCTGATTTCGTGATCCGGCCTTGATCAAGATTTTTTATCAAGCCCGTATCATTTTTGTAACGCCATCCCTGACTTCGGCCTGATCAAGGTAAAAGATGAAGGCCTGATCGGGGTACAAAATCAAGGCCTGATCAGGGTAAAAACATTAAGGCCTGATCAGCGTACATAAGCGAGGCCTGATCAGCGTACAAAATCAAGGTCTGATCAGAGTAAAAAACCAAGGCCGGATCAGTGCTTCATTTTTTAAAGGCTTCATCAATGTGAAAAATCGTGGCTTACTCAGAATGATGAACGAAACCCTGCTCAGGCAGTCCTATTTACTCCTGAACTAAAAAGTAGCACGAATATTCAAAATACAAAAAGGCACGAAGTCATAAACAATGCCTTGAAGAAAGTAAAAATTAAATTAACTAAAAAATATTTGGTTGGCCTACGCTGTCCACTAGGATGAATGTGATGCCATCGGTGCAGGTTGGTCCGGACAGCATAGGCCATTTGATGGATGTGCTGCCATAGGTGCAGGTTAGCCCAAAGAGCATAGGCTATCCGATGAATATGATGCCATCGGTGCAGGTTAGCCCGGACAGCGTTGGCCGACCGATGAATATGATGCAATCGGTGCACGTTAGCCCGGAAAGGGTGGGCCAACTGAAAAATGGAAAGTCGACTGCGTAATTCAGTCTGGTGAATGTGATGCCATCGGTGCCGATTAGTCTGTACAGCGGAGGCCCACCAAATAGTGGTAAGTTGACAGCGTAGAACAGTTCAGTGAATGTAATGTCTACTCAAAGGGCAATTTGTCGGAGGACTTTTTCGCCTTCATTAAGAGAGAGAGAGAGAGAGAGAGAGAGAGAGAGAGAGAGAGAGAGAGAGAGAGAGAGAGAGAGAGAGAGAGAGAGAGAGAGATTAGATTAGATTAGATTAGATTCGATTTTATTATGCCTTAGTTTCACTTTTAGGCAAATGATTACAAATTTCAAAAGAATGAACCAATTTGCTCTCTCAACATTACTTCCATGTGCTTCCACCGATGGGCATCGCAAGCCCTTTAACATTTGTGTATGCGCAATTTTAGTGTAAACTTATAAAATAACCTTATAAAATACCATCACCAAGTGTTCAGTAAACGCAAACTTAACCATAAGTATAAAAATAACAGAAAATGGAATATAAAATATATAACATAAAATATCAAATATTACGATTCTCACAGGTAACATATGTCGTCCCTCACATAGCCGATGATTCGGTCTACCTTCGATACACTTTACTTTCTTTCTTACATTTCCACTACGTGATATTCTCATTTACTCTCGATCATTCCCTTCAACCTACCGGGTTTCCTCAGCTAATAAATAGTAGAACAGCCTTGTTTTGAAAATGGGCAACGACATTGCTGAAGTTATAACAGCGGGTAAAGACTCCCAAAAATACGCACCGGAAATGCCAAATGCGTTACGATACATGACTGTACGACTGTATGTCGGAACATTTAAAGTTGGAATAGGTCTACGCTCCGATCGACGCAAACTGTTCTCAGTGCGATCTAACAATTCAGATAAATAACTTGGGACAGTCATATGTAGTATTGAGTAAACAAAAACTCCCTGAAAATACATCCGTCTTTGTTTCACGGAAAGCCAACCCAATCGCAGTCGAAACGGTGTGATGTGTACATCTCGTCGTAAATCGAAGATAAACCGGATACACATGTTCATCAGTCTTTGCAATATAGTATTTAGCTCTTCGGTTAGATGATGGTAAACTAAACAACAGTAGTCAAAGTGCGGGAATACCAAGGTAGTAATAAGTTTAGCCCTGCGCTCGACTGATAACGAATTCCGATGAAATTTCAATTTGTGCAGGGTGGAAAAGACTTTCCGTGAAATGTTTGACACCGGAGCCCTCCAAGAAAGGTCGGCCGACAACTGAATACCCAGATTCTGAACAAGCCTCACATATGGCAACGGAGTATTCTCGAGAGAAATAGGTGGTAACTCGCTTAGATCAATATTCCTGACTCGAGCATTCGAACCAAGGACCATAACTTTTGATTTGCTTATATTTAGCTTCAACCCATTCACATTCGCAAAATCGAAAATCGCCGTAACATCATTTCGAATTTTAGCAAGTGCATGGTTCAGTTCAAATGGTTCACATGATAGCCATATTTGCGCGTCATCAGCAAATAGCATATGCTCACAAAAGGCGAGCCCCTTCGCTATGTCATTTATGAACAAGGAAAATAAAAGTGGTCCCAGAACTGAACCCTGGGGTACCCCTACGTTAGTTTCCAACCATTCCGAACAATTTCCTAGTTCATCAATAACAGCTTGTGAACGTCCGGTGAGATAGGAATACACCCATTGTAGTGCTAAATCAGAAAAACCGATGTGTTTTAATTTTTTTAACAATTTCCGGTGACAAACGGTGTCAAATGCTTTACTGAAGTCGAAAAGAACGAGGATCGTTAGCCTCCCACTATCTGCGGCACACCTTACATCATCACAAATCTTGATTAAGGCTGTCTGCGTAGAGTGTCCACGGCGATAAGCAGATTGTCTACTATCTAATAGGTTGATTGTGTCTATAAATTCTGTAATTTGATCTCTAATGACTCTTTCAAACAATTTCGCAATTGAAGATAAGTTCGCGATAGGGCGCGTATCCGATGGTGATGATGGTCTTTTCACTTTAAGTAGAGGCCGAATGTAAGCTTTTTTCCATAAGTTTGGGAAGTAAGCATTTTCGATAGAGGAATTAAATAAATGCGCTAAGGGACTCGCTATATGCGTGGCTGATTTTTTCAAACTAAAATCAGATATACCGTCGGGCCCTGAAGTAAGTGATAAAGAAACTTTAGTATTTAGTACCTTAATCAAATCGCGACCAACTATTTTTTTAAAGTTAAAGACTGGATCCCCTCTAGGAAAGCCAGATAATAATTCTATGGTTGTACTCGAGTCCGGTACGCGATCTGAGCTGGAGATAGAAACATAATAAGTGTTTAATTCGTTAGCTGTAAAGAAATGCAAGGGTGAGGATGAAATCGTCCTAACTAGTCCCAAATTTCCTAATTCTCTCCACATTCGTGTTGGGTCTTCAATGGACTTAAGCAAATCGAATTGATCCTTACTTTTCGCTTTTTTTATGTCGATGGTGAGGTTGTTTCGGAATTCGCGGTAAATTTCGAAATCGAGTAGCCGCTGCGACCGTTTAGCTTTCTTGAATAGCATATCACGTTCTCTCATCCTATTTCTAAGTTCAACACTGAGCCACCGAGCTACAGGTTTTTTAACGAGGAAACGCCTCATGGGCGCAAACGCATCCATGGCAGTACTGAGCGAACGCACAAAAATTTCAACATTGGGCTCAAGGGCACCACTCGCAATACGTGGCTGGTATTCGAGCACGTTTGACTCTGTTAACAATCAAGTGACCATATTTGCAAAATTTTCCGCATCAAACCGCTTAAGACAACGCCGCATAATAGTTTTAGGAGTATTTGCACCCGTATCAAACTTATAAGTAACATCGAGCAAATCGTGACCATTTATAAACGGTGCTCCAGATTTCGAAAACGAGACAATCTTTTCAGAGTTATCTATAATAATCACGTCTAACCAAGAATCGCAAGTCGCGGTGTGGATGGTCGCACGGGATTCTACAATGTGCATGGCCAATGAGAAAACCATGTCACGTAAGTAGGTTGCTTCAAAGTTTGAGGATAACAAATTGCAGTTCAGATCACCTGCTATAATGATGTTGCTATACGCATGGGAGTAAGTATTTAACACTTCTAGAAATGTTTCAAATAAGCGACCCTTCGGCCTACGATATACCGTGGCAAACAATAATGATTCTCTTTCATGTTTGTAAATATTGAGCAATATGAATTCCGGAGCATTAGAGAATTCACTCGGAGAAAAGGCTAGAACCCTTGCTTGGAGAGAGTCGCGAATATAACAGGCTACTCCGCCTCCCTCCTTGCCTTCTCTATCGTTCCGGATTAGAAAATAGCCATCAATCTTTATAAGTGCATCATCAATGTGTGAGTGGAGCCACGTTTCCGAAATAGAGATTATATGAAAAAAGTGAACACTAAAAAATAACCTTATTTGATCTATATGCGCTAATAACGAGTTCGCATTGAACTGCGCAATTTTCAAAACAGATTTACGAGCGCGCGGAAAAACTCTGTCCGACGCAATGTTGCCCATACTTGGACCTTGGATCGAGGGTAGTCAAGCTAGCTTGGACAAGTCTGCTTCACAATTTATAGTCGATTTAGGTTGACCATCCTCTTTCCGTACGTATATCTTTCCACTCCTAACCCAAACATATCTAAAATTGTAATCCTTTACCTTTTTTTTCGTTTGCAGATAGAGATTGTACATGGTGCCCGATAGCATCTCATTTAGGTAGATAAGACGATTTCCTAGTGACTCGTCACACTCAGTGATAATCTCCCTCCACGTAATACTTCGCTTCTCACGCTTTTTCTGCAAAATGGCATCACGCACGGAATGCGTTGTCAGAGCGATCGCATAGGACACATTCAACCGTCTACGAGCTTCACCTGAGTTTCCGGAATCTTTCCTCAAGAGCTTACGAACTGATAAAACGTGAGTCGCTAAATCGGGTGCGCCAAGAATCTCAAGGATTCGTTTAACAATTTGGATCGGTAGAAGCGTTGTTTCGGTTGGCACTCCAGACAGAGTACACTCGGCACTAGCATAAGACGACTGATCAGACGCTACACCACGCGATATAAAATCTTCCACTCGCTTAGTTAAAGCCTGATTTGCTCGGTTCAACGCCTCGATTTGAGTAGAATGATCAGAGATAATCTCGTCGATCAACGGGATTCGCTCTAGAAGCGTTCGAAACTCATCGTTCGTCCTATCCTGTCTTTCACTGAACTCCGATATCTTCGTGAGTTTTAAATCTGTGACTTCTAACTTTTCAAGTATTTTGACTAATAACTCATCCGATCCAAGTTTTGTCACGCTTTTTGTTGATCGAGACACAGGAATTTCAAGGCTGCCAGCAGACGCAGAGCTAGGCGAATTTCGATGCGTATTATTAGACGTCATTTTGAGACTAGGGGACACAGAAGGACTACTAACTGCCTGAGGTAGATTAATAATACAGCACTCGCTTACAACTTTCGAGCTAAGATAACATTTGCCGCATCCCGGATGGAACGACCTGAAGCACTCTTTACACGTCACCGCTGAGCTCGAAATACCCTTCTTGCACTTGTAGCAGATTTCTAGAGTACACCGTGTGGATAAATTACCGACATTGGAGGTGGACATCAGAGAGAGATGCGTAGACTTATCGGATCGCTGGCGCTCGATTCCCCGCCGAGACTGTAGATTGCTGACTATAGCAAATCGAAGCGAGGCCCGACGATCGAAGATGACGGTAAATATGGACGCCCAGATAGGTTGGAAAATCCGTCAATGCTTCCACCGGGATTATCGGCACTTTAACGACGAGCAGTGCTTGGATAATCACAACAAACGGCAGAAAGCAATAAAGTGCGTGCTTTGATCCTGGAACAAAAATGCCCGAAGGCAGAAAGCGGCAGCACCGGGTCCAAGAAGACAGAGCGATAAGGAGCTGACGTATATACGACTGTTTGGACTACGAGAGAGAGAGAGAGAGAGAGAGAGAGAGAGAGAGAGAGAGAGAGAGAGAGAGAGAGAGAGAGAGAGGGAGAGAGAGAGAGAGAGAGAGAGAGAGAGATTGATTGATTGATTGATCATTGTTTATTTAGCCATATGGCTATTATCATACATAAACTTCTACGCTTCTTACACAGGCTTTTCGATTGGAACACATTCCTTCACATACTTCTTAAGTTCTCTCTTAAAACTACTCATGTTCGTTGCTTCTTTTGCTGTTCCCGGTAACTTATTGTACATCTGGAACCCGCTGTACACTATCGATTTTTGTCCTGTTTTCGTTTCGCTAAATCTTACATCTAACTCATTTCTATTTCGAGTATTGTATCGATGTCTTTCATTTACTCGTTTTACTTCCTTACATAAATAATTCGGCGCTGTTCCCTTGACCATCTTGTGGACCATTACGCAGACATTATAGCACATCCTCTGATAAACACTCATAAAGCATAGTGCGCTTAACATGTCCCTAATCGGAGTATACCGGTTGCATCTTAGTACCGCTCTCATTGCGCGATTTTGCGCCTTCTGTAGCATTTGCATGCTATATCCGTTGCAGTTTAACATAATGCTGCTACAGTATTCAAAATGAGGAGCTATGATTGTTTTGTATATTGTCACTCTGGTGTACGGTGATATACATTTATTAATCCTATACAACCAGTTCACTTTTTTTCGCTACCTTCTTTGACATATACTCCGCCTGTGCATTGAATGTTAAGTTCTCATCTATTACAATACCTAAATATTTTGTTTCCTCTATTTCCGTTATACGGTTTCCGTCTATCGCAATATCACATGTATTTTGTATTATCCTTTTTCGAGGGTCACGGATCAGCATAAAATTTGTTTTTCTCACATTCAGTCTCAGCGAATTATTTTTTTAACCATTTCGATACGTTATTTAAGTCATAATTTATTTTATATTCTATCTCGTCTGTGTCGTCGGAACTTATGTACATTATCATATCGTCTGCAAACATGTTACATGAACAGTACTTCAATTTATTTTTAATGGTCGTTTATATAAATTATAAACAAGAGTGGTCCCAGGACAGACCCTTGTGGCACCCCTTGTTTCACTAATTGTTCATCCGATACTGCTTGTATATAATGTACTTTCTGTTTTCTATTGGTCAAATAGGATTGCATCCACTTAAGTACCGTTCCTTCTACTCCGTAGTCATTTAGTTTTCTTATTAGTATATTTCTATGTACCGTCTCAAACGCACGCTTAAAATCTATATAAATTACGCCTATCAATTTACTTTTACTCATGCACTCTCTCCATTCAATAATTGTTTTTCTGTATTGCCGCTCGCATGATAGGCCTGTCCGAAATCCTGATTGTTCTTCTACTATGACATTATTGGTTTCCAAGAAGCATGATAGCTGTTCTTTAACGACTTTTTCAATGATTTTTTCATATATGGGTAAAATATTAATTGGTCGGTATTCTTCTGCTTTTTTGCTTCTGCTACTTTTGGTATTGGAATTATAGTCGAGGTTTTCCAGTTTTCCGGAAAAACTCCCTCTTCTAGCGACTTATTTATTAGCGTCACCAGTGGCTCTTTTGAGGTTTTCCACGTTAGCTTCATGATGTCTGTTGTTATTCCCTCATCCGTTCCTTTTTTGTTCTCGAGGTTTAAGATAATTTTTTCAATGTCCTTATAGTCTACTTTTTTAAACTCTCTGATGTTGCGTCGTTTATTTTTTGTTATATTGTCATTTTCATCGTCTACTTCTTTTATTTCATTTATGATGTCTTCAATACTCTTTATGAAAAAATCATTAAACTTTTTTGTAATTTCAACTACGTCATTAAGCCTATCACCCCCGAACACAATATCTCCCCCCGTATTTCTCGGTTTTTTTGTACCTATTATTTCTTTCATAGTTTTCCACATCTTCTTCGGGTGTCATCTTTATATTGTATCAATATTGTCTTCATAGTACTGTTTTTTTGCTCTTTCTTATTTCCATTACCACATTGTTTCTATTATGTCTATACAGGTTCCAGTCGTCAGTACTATTTGTTTGTACTGCTTTTTTGTACGCGCTATCCCTATTCTTACTTGTGTTTCTAACGGATTCGGTAATCCATGGTTTATTTTTCCATTTTGGTTTGACTTTTTTCTTTGTTACTGGAGCTATTTCATTTATTGTATTTTTAATTCCTTCGATATATTTATCCGCATAATCATTCGTACTGTCACTATCATTCAATGCGGTCTCTTCTAGTTTTCGCTTATACTCTACCGCAAACATTTCCGCAGTTATTTGTTTGTAGTTTCGAGTCAAGATTTCGGTTTCCATATCGTTATTATCGCTGTCATTAAATATATCAATTGAAACAATTTGATGGTCTGTAATTTTCGGGGTCGTCATTACATCAGTTTTCTATGTGAAAATTGGAGAATACGAGGTCAATTGTAGTTTTCGAGTTTTTTGTAATTCTAGTTGGTTTTTTTTACATATTGTTTTAGCCCCACACATATTAGATTTCGTAAGAGTCTTTTTTGTGTATCCATAATTTCTTGATACGTCTATATTGAAGTCACCGGCTATTATCACATGTCCTTTTTTCGACTATATTTCTCACTCTCCTCTGTAAGTATTTCAATGAACCTACCATCATCAGTGCTTGGTGAGTGGTACGTATTACAAATTATAATTGTTCTCTTATTTTTACATACGTTTATCATGCTTATCCATGTATTTTGTTCTATATTTTTATTTGCTAAGATTTCATATTTTATGTCTTTTTCTAACGTATGTTAGTACGCCACCCGTCCTACTGTACATCTTATTACATTATAATTATTTACATTTAATTCGTAGTCCTCAATTTCGTCGGTTACATGTGTTTCTGTCAAGCATACTATATTTGGCATACAGCTATTTATCATTTTTTCGATTTCCTCCTTGTGTTTCAGAAAACCCTGAGCATTTAACAATATCATACGCGTTTTTTTATTTGTCGGCAGTATTTGCTTTCGCTGCTATTCGTTTGCATATTCTGTATTCATCCGTGCTCTTTCTCTCATTTTTTTATACGCTTCGCAGTTTTTATCGTAGGCTTCGTGGTCAGTTTGTAACTCGTCTAGGTTATATTTTTCCGATATCTTCAAGCAGTTGATACATCTCTTCACTACCTCCTTGCATTCTCGATCATTGTGATCCCCTGCACACTTTCGACAGCTCTCTTTGTTTCTGCAGTCTTTGGCCATATGGTTAAAGCCGCAACACTTGTAGCATCTCATGACGCTCACCTGGTCATAAACCCTACAGTTTTCCCATCCTATTTTTATCCTCCCTTCTTCGACTAATTGTTTGTGTGTGTATGGATCCAC